>JAIUJO010000028.1:1735000-1747500 GCA_023846275.1 Vanilla planifolia
TTCTTTTTGTTATTCATTCATTCTTCCTCTTATTCTTCTTCTTCATCTTCTTCATTTTTCTTTATTCTTTATTCTTTCTTTTTTCTATTTTGTTCTTTTTGTTTTGCACTTCCTTCCTCCTTCCTCCTTCCTCCATCCTCCTTCCTTCTTCCTTCATCCTTCATCCTTTTTCCTATTTCATTGTACTTTATTCTTTTTTCCTTCTTCTATTTTCCTTCTTTCTTCATTCTTCTTTCTTTTTCTTTCTTCATCTTTCTTCATCTTTCATCTTCCTTTTATCTTCTTCTTTCTTTCTTCTTCTTTCTTCTTCTTTCTTCTTCCTGTTCTTCTTCTTCTTCTTCTTCTTCTTGTTCTCCTTCTTCTCTCTTTTGTCTTCTTCTTCTACTCCTTTTTCTTCTTCTTCTTCTTCTTTTTCTGCTTCTTCTTCTTCTTTTACCTCTTCTTCCACTTCTTCTTCTTCTTCTTCTTATAATTCTTCCATTCACCCTCATCTTCTTCGTCCTCTTCTTCATCTTCTTCCTCCATTTCTTCTTCCTCATCTTTTCTTTTTCTTCTTCTTCTTCCTCTTCTTCCGCTTATTCCTCTTCTTCTTCTATCACTTCTTCTTCTTCTTCTTCTTCCTCTTCTTCTTCTTCCTATACTTCTTCTTGTTACTCTTCTTTGTCTTCTTTTTCCTCTTCATCTTTTTCTTATTCTTCTTCCTCCTCTTCTTCTTTGACTTCTTCTTTTTCCTTTTCTTCTCTTCTTCTTCTTCTTTTTCTTATTATTCTTCTTCTTCTTCTTTTTCTTCGTCTTATTTTTCTTCTTTTTCTTCTTCTTGTTCTTCTTCTTCTCCATCTTCTCCTTCTTCTCCTTTTTCTTCTTCTCTTTCTTCTTCGTCTTCTTCTTCTTTTTATTAATCCACAACTTCATCTTCTTATTCTTCTTCTTCTTCCTCCTCCTCCCCCTCTTCTTCTTCTTCGTTTTCCTCTTCTTCAACTTCTTTTTGCTGTTCAACTTTTTCTTATTCTTCTTCCTCCCCTTCTTCTTCTTTGACTTCTTTTCCTTTTCTTCCTCTTCTTCTTTATATTCTTATTCTTCTTCTTCTTTTACTTTCACTTAATTTTATTCTTCTTTTTCTTCTTCTTGTTCTTCTTCTTCTTATTCTTCTTCTTCTCCTTCTTCTTCCTTGTCCTCCTCTTCTTCCTGTTCTTCTTCATCTTCTTTCTCTTCTTCTTCTTCTTCTTCTACTTCTTTTTCTACTTCTTCTCTTTCTTCTTCTTATTGTTGTTGTTCTTCTTCTCCTTCTTCAGCTTTTCTTCTTCTTCTTCTTCTTCTTCTTCTTCTACTTCTTCTTTTTCTTCTTCTTGTTTTTCTACTACCTAATCTTCTTCTTCTTCTTCTTCGTCTTCTTTCTCCTCTTCTACTTCCACTTGTTCTTCTTCTTCCTCTTCATCTTTCTATTCTTTCTCTTCTTCCTCTTCTTCTTATGCGACTTCTTAATCTTCTTCGTCTGCTTCTACTACTTCTTCCTCTTCTTCATCTTCCTCTTCTTCATCTTCCTCTTTTTCTTCTTTGTGTTCTTCTTCCTCTTCTTTTTCTTTTTTTTCTTCTTTCTCACCTTCGTCTTCCTCTTCTTCTTCTTCTTTTTCCTTTTATTCTTCTTCTTCCTCTTCTTCTTTTTCTTTTTCTTCTTCTTCTTCTTCTTCTTCTTCTTCTACTGCTTCTTCTTCTTCTTCTTCTTCTTCTTCTTCTTTCACTACTTTTTCTTCCTCTTCTTCCCCTTCTTCTTTTTCTTCTTCTTCTTCTTCTTCTTCTTCTTCTTCTTTTTCTTCTTCTTCTGCTTTTTCGTCTTCTCTTACGTCTTCCTCTTCTTCTTTTTCTTCTTTTGCTTCTTCTTGTTCTTTTCTTCTTCTTCTTCCAACTCTTCTTCTTCTTCTCCTTCTTCCTCTTCTTCCTTTTTTTCTTCCTTTTCTTCTTCTTCTCATTCTTCTTCTTCTTCTTCTTCTTCTTCTTCTTTTTCTTCTCTTTCTTCTTCTTCTTCTTCTTCTCCTTCTCCTTCTACTTCTTCTTCTTCTTCTTCTTCTTCTATTGTTCTTCTTCTATTCTTCTTCTTCTTCTTCTACTACTACTTCTTCCTCTTCCTTTTCCCTAAACCTAAATCCCTACCCCATATCAAATCATTAATCCTTGATCCCTAATATCTTATGCCTAGTCTGTAATCCCTAATCTAAAATTTCTAATACTTAATCCCTAATCACTACAACCTAATCCCTGCTTCTAAATAATACCTAATCCCTAATCCTTAATCCCAATTCACTAAGCCGTAATCCATAATTCCTCATTACTAATACCTAATCGCTCCCTCCCTAATCCCCAACCGCTAATCCCTGATACTTAATCCCTATTCCCTAATTCCACTCTCCCTAATCTATAATCCATATTCTCTAATCACTAATTCCAAATCTCTCCCCCCTTAATCCCTAAACCCTAATCCCCAAACACAAATCCCTAACCCCTAATCCCTAATCTGTATCTTCTTAACCTTCTTCTTTTTCTTCCTCCTCTTCTCTCTTCTTCCTATTCTTCTTTTTCTTCAACATCTTCTTCATCTTTTTCTTCGTCAACGTCTTTTTTTCTTCCTCCTCTTGTTCGTCATCTTCTTCTTCTCCTTCTTCTTTTTCTTCCTCCTCTTATTCTTCTCCTTCTTTTTCATCTTCCTCTTCTACTTCTTTTTCTTCTACTTCTTCTTCTTCTTCTTCTTCTTCTTCTTCTACTTCTTCTTCCTCCTCCTCTTCTTCTTCTCCTCCTTCTTCTTCATCTTCCTCTTCATCTTCTTCTTCCTCTTCTTCTTCTCGTTCTTCTTCTTCTTTTTCTTCTTCTTTTTCTTATTCTATTTCTTCTTCTTCTTCTTCTTCTTCTTCTTCTTCTTCTCCTTATTCTTCTCTTCTTGTTCTTCTTTTCTTCTTCTTCTTCTTCTTCCTCTTCCTTTTCTTCTTCTTCTTCTTCTTCTTCTTCTTCTTCTTCTTCTTCTTATTCTTCTTCTCTTTTTTCTTCTTCAATTCTTCTCCTTTTATTTCTCTTATTCTTCCTCTTCTTCTTATTCTTCTTCGTCTTCCTCTTCTTCTTCTTCTTCGTCATCATTTTCTACTTCTTTTTCCTCTTCTTCTCATCTTCCACTTCTTCTTCCTCTTCTTCCACGATCACTAAGCTAACACCCTCTCAAACTAAACTCCCTTTGGACTAGTTCAAAGATTCATTCTAAGGAATATAATAAAAGCTTCTTTTTATATCATTTGTGCATTTCTCTTCCCTACTCATCTCCTTTTCTTTGGCAGCAAAAGTTAGGAAACAAAAACATCAAAAGAAGGGCATTCGATTATGAATTCACCATCCCTTGAAGGCCGGCCCACTTTCTGCAACTTGAATCAATTCGACTATGACTGAGCCGTCTCTAAAACCTCTTGACCCGTGGACCCCAAAAAACATTTGGTAGGTTGTGTTCCTTCAACACTCTATTGAACAACCTTTTCTGGATCACTAGCTATCTTAGAACCAACTGATGTAATTTGCTTAATAGAATGCTTTGACAAGATCGGTGTCCCAACCCCGGGTCACTTTCATTGAAAGGTAATGGCAACTTATTCTAGTTCCCCTCATTTCATATTTTTCATTTGATATTGTAGTGTCATTGTTACATAATACCCCATGGGGCTCCCTTCTAAGGTTCACGATTCAGAACTTTAGAAAAGTGGTCTCCAATTCATGAAGTGAATAGCCCAACCTCTTTGTTTGAAGGTTTGTTAGAAGCTTCAAAAAGCAAGTAGAAGCTTTGCTTTTTGTAATTCCAAAAAAATGACAACAATGATTGGAAAAGATGATCTTTGATAGCAGACATAAGGAGGGTTTAGAAAAGACTGATCATAGATAGAGACTGAAACAAGTGCGTGGGGGTGGGAGTTAATGTAGCCAAGTGGATAAAAAAGTGGATTGTGAATCAACCATGCATAGCTTCAATTCCCATCATTCACCCAGCCAATTCTTTCCAACCATTTAGATTTTTTATGTTTTATGATATGGGTGGAAGGGATGGGGGTTTTGACTTTTTAGCACCAAACAACTTCTAGGTAGGTAGCCATCCTTATTGTCAGATTTCATCCTCCTTAAAAGCTGTAGTTCTAGATTAACATATTAAGTCAGTGCTTTATTTTCTTAACTTATTTCATTTAATAACATTGAGCAAGATTCATAGTGGAGACTCGCATCTCTGAGTTTTTACCCAATGCTCGTCTATATGTCTCCCAGGTCCTATAGTCTATAATAAACAAGCTGATAAGCAATAGGGACTCGTTGTCCCCCCTCCATGTTCTTGCTTTCATGACCAAGGCTAGGAGGACCAACACCCAAGTGTTAACATTACTGGGTGACCTATCTGATGAGCTTGGTGACCTAACTAACTACATGGAGAGGTTGATGCGACATTGGTATGGACACCCACTGTAGATTTGTGACACATGCTAAGGCGGAGCTCCAAATAGCACGTTGTTCAGAGTCTCATATTGTGTGGAGATGATGAAAATAACTGAGCAAGAGCTTATGTTTGTAGAGCATGAGCTTGCAGAGGCACGCCTTTGTGTTGAATCATTAGAGGCCAAGAGGATAGCTTCTAGAGAAGACCTTGCTAAGACTACTACCTCTGCTTCAGTTCTTTGTATTGCCTTGCATAATTGTAGAGTCGTAGTTATGGCGATGATGACATTTGGAGTTAGGTTATCTTGGCCATGTTGTGTGATCATCCTATCATTTCTGAGGTCCATAATGTTGCTAACCTCTATTTTTTTAGTGGGAATTGTGTAAGCTTTGATAATTACTAACATATTTGCATATTTTTGATTTTCATCTGTGAATTGATACAACACTTTACATGTTTCTACCCATTCAATTTCTAAGAAGAGTACCTGCAAACCCTTGTAGCAATTGTTGATATTAATATAGTTCCCAGAGGGGGCCCCCTGATTTCAAGCTCTTGAAGTAGCCTACAATTGCCTCTCAAAAATGATTGGTGGGCAAGGAACTTGAAGGTGGTGATGAAACTAGTTTCTTGCTTTGATGAGATTTGTGTGTTGCCTGCTTCCAGTCTGAAAATGCTGATGATAGTTTACTCCACCAAACTTGAATAGGTCATGGGATTTACTCTTAGCTTTGAGGCCAAGGTTTGCCCCTTGTGTCAAGGCAGTAATGAAATGGACTTCCTTTCCATATAATGAAATATGAGTAGTGGGATGGGATTGTCCCCAAACTGAGTAAAACCTCTTCCAATATTGAGCATGAATTGGAGTGAGAACATAGTCAAAGGCTCTTGATACACTTGCATAGTAGATTTCAAGCCTTTATCAAGAACTCAGTCATTTCTTCTTCAAAGCATCTAGCTCTTGGAGTATAAGTTGCACTCTCTGGTCCTCTACAAAGCCTTCCTAAATTGCCACTCTAAGGGTGGGGATTTGGACTTCCAGTGGGAGGACTGCTTTTCAACCAATGTCAATGCATAAGGCATATGGTATGCCCATGGTCCTTCAAGAAGTTTCTCATGAAGATCTTTTCTAAGAATAAGGGTGATCAGAATGAGAAGCTTACATAGTGTCTTATTGACTGACTGACTCTTCATGCCAATTAGCCGTAGAATTGAAAGGTGTGGAGAAACAATGTTCCATATGAAACTTTCTACAAAGTCTATCAATTTGTTTATTTTTTAATGGTGTTCCATTCCATTATCGGAGATCATGTAAGCGGGACATCGAATAGATAGATTAGATGATTTTTTATCCACATCATTTCCCTTTACTCATTTCAATGGTGTGGCCTCTACCCACTTGAAAAAGAATCTGTTGTAGCCAGAATGTACATATACCTCTTAGATGCGGGAGGTTAGATGTGGCCAATCACATATATGCCCCAAACCTTAAACAAGACTTATCGTCAGATGTCAAGGTTCTGATGGTTGTCGAATGAAGACTGCATGTATCTTACAAGCGTGGCATCTCTTAGAGAAATTAATGGAGTCTTTCGACATGGTGGACTAGTAATACCCTAGTCACCTCAATGATGGTAGAACTTTGTCTCTAACTAGTATGCACCACAAACACCAGCATGAGCTTCCTCCAAAGCTTCTTTGGATTCTTTCTTTGACAAGCGTCTTAAGAGGAATCCATCGAAGGCACTCCAATAAAGGACTCCGTTCTCACCAGAGTCTTGTACAACTCATTGTCTAATATGGTTTCGAGTGGGCACCTTCTTATATAGAATCCACTACCCTAGTTTAGATATTCAAGCAATTGTTGTTGCTAATCCTTTTCTGTAGTCACTTCTAAGGCTTCAGTGCCGCTTGAGTTTAGTTGAAAACTATGATCTTCAACTTTGTCCTAATTGTTGAGTTTTGTGAAAATAGGATTACCTTTACGTAAAGATGGTAGAAGCCTTTATCCTTCAATGCAAATGTACATGGTCTCAAATGGGTTGAGGGCTATAGCTGCTGCTAGGCTGGCCAGTGCATCAGCTTTATGGTTATAGCTTCAAGAGTTGTGTTCTATCTGTTGAACTCTAAATCCTAATATGAATCCTTTGACCTTACTGAATAGGGGACTAGCTCCTGTTTCTTCACTGAGAAACTGGACCCCTTGAGCCGAACCAACAAAGCATTCCATTGAATGAAGCCCACTTCCCTCCTAGAAAGCCACTTTTGAGGGAGAACTCTTGCTCCTCGGCTCCCTGAATCTGAGAGATGAGACAGAAGATGCATAAAATGCAAAGAAGACAATGGATGCTAAGTGATCCTCTATCCTATGTCTAGGAGTAAAGAAGAGACCACCTTCAATCAACAAAGCACTTATTTCTTGCTATACCGAGATGTGTGAAAGGGAATGCTCTTCCAAAATGTCTCTAAAGGTGGATAATGGAACTACTATTCTGCTACTTTGATTTTAAATTTTTTCAACTACTTTGATGAAAAAAAGCAAGGAAACTCAGCTTTTTGTAGGTCCAAATAATCGAGTCACTAAGGTCCACTCGTCAAGTAAAGCCTCACTTTTTCAGATTCACTAAACCTAACTTTTGACATTGCTAGAAGGTCTAGTATCATACATTAGAAGGTTAGATTCTCTATAAGCATGTGTAATCAACGAATTTCAGAGCAACTTGAAACTAGGGTACAAAAAGCTAAGGTACTTCTACTTCACCACTAAGAACTTCTCTCTATCAGATTAGTTGTGATCAACTTTACCCTAATAACTTGACTTGCATAATACCATGACGCTTAATGTGAATGCCCTTCGAAATTGACCTAAGGTGCAATTACATGAAGACCCGCGTGTGAAATGACCTTGGGCCAGGAAAGTCAGACGACAGAAAGCAATCCCTTCGAACAAGTCAACCTGCGGAGTTGAACACAACAGTGACTTCGACCATGTTCTTCTATCAATCTTCTGCCCATTGCTGAACTCCTTATTATGTAAACCTCTCACTGGTTGATCTGATTGAACCCTGTCAGAGCCCAACCTAATTCTAAAGTTCTCCGAAAATGATTCCCAGAATGCTGTCCAGTTAACTGGCAGGGACCCCAACCTATTCATTCAAGAAGAGAAGGATGGCGAGTGGTAGGATATCATGTACTACATGAATAACCAACCTATTCATTCAAGAAGTTCTCACTAAAAAGAATGGAGCCATATGACGCGAGAGTGCCACATAGGATTGATATGAGTTCAAAGAATACCTATATGTCGTGGTGATGAAGTACATCAGCTGATGTCATATATTCTATGTATTCCTCGAGTATATTTTTGTAGGGAGGATATAGCCCATGAAGGTGCCTTCAGAATCAGCTTGTTCATTTGTACGCTAAAAGAAAGCACATTCAACTGCTATGTCATACTTCCAGAAGGCTGCATCAACCATGGGCTGAAATGGAGCGAAAAAGAATTTTGTACATATTCGATGAAGATTACTCCATCTCCACAACCCAATGTGTTAAACAAAACAAACCAAGCTTGTCTGTGGGGTCTCCTCCTCTGGGGTTTTGATTTTTGGGAAGTTTTTTACAATACTATAATATAATATCAATAATATAAATAGAAGATTCTATTCTAAGAAATAGTCAAATAGAACGAGGGGTGCAAGTACCTTTGTGAGCTCGTACTCTTTTTGGTTTGTTTGTTTTTTTTTTCAATCCATTGAAGTTAGTGTCCTTATGCTAAATACAAAATAAGTGAGGAAAGTTTATGCTAATGATCCCTCGAGGGGGCCCTAATTGGCAAACTCAAGTGGGGCTTAGTTCACATGCTTTCCTTAGCAAGTAGAGTGAGCACAGAGAATGAGAGATGGGTTGCTCTATCACTTGGGCTAGGATAGCTCTACTACTCAATCATTTTATCACCTAGTCTGGGACTGGGGCACTTATGCTTTCCTTAGCAAAAACAACACAAGAAGATAAGGGAAATACTGGTTTACTTTACTAGGGAAAAGAAAAACTACGAATTTTTCGTTTTCATTAATCACAGCAAAGTACACACTTAAATAGCATAAACACTACCAAACAAATAGGTCCACTATACCACTAAATACACCAACTAACTAACCCACTAAATATGCCAACTTGCTAACCCACTAACCCAACTGAAATAATGCAAATATGTTTTGAATCAAACTCTAACACTCCCCCTTGATTCAAACTTCCCTACAGCTAACTTTAGTCAAAACATCTATTGTATGATCTTCAGTCCCAATAAGCTAATCCTAACTGAACTCCTGGAACCTTAGCACAAGTTGAATCCTAATAGTAAATGAGGTCGATCCTTTTGGCAAAGCCACCTTCTTAGTCATGTTTATCAGGGTCGACATCCATGCATCCTGTGATGTCATACTTCCTCTTGTAATCCACACTCACCTTAGCCTCGCATCAACCATCTGTCGAATTAGAATACCGAGGTTCTTCATCTTTTGCAGCAGCTTCTTTTTCATCTCCAATGGCATGCTACCTAGGAGTTCTTCTATCACCATCTGCATGATTGAAAGCTTCCCTTTTTAGCACACGTTTCGGACTTTGGTTGATCAACTCCAATCTGATCATAGTTTTCGAAATTTCTTTTGTGTGCATCCCTCCTTGAATGCTTTCCTTTGTGTGCATCCCTCCTTGAATGCAATTTCACTTCATTCTCTTCTTTTCTGTTATTGTTGGCAACCAAGATTGCTCCATTTTGAGGCCCAACACCCTTTTTTCGCTTCAAAACACTTAGTGGCTTTGGACCTTCAAACGAAATAGAAACATCATAAAATGGAAGCTCTACTTCCTTCAAGGACTTCATGCCCTCAGGCTCCAGAGAGGAGATAGAATCAATATTCTTGGTTGAATCAGCTCTTTCTCCTCTCAGCTCTACAAGACTTCTTGGATTGGCAAAATCTAGAGGATTCGCAACATCTCCAGCCTTCTCTTTTCTACCCATGTTTCTTGCATTGTAATGGGAGTTCTTTACAGCTCTTGCACCAAATCTCCCTCCTAGCCTTCCTTGAGCCTTGCAAGAATTGCTATCTGCACTGCTCGCCTTTTTGCCTTCGAAATCTCTCCCTTATTGCAAACTGTTTCACGCTGCCCGCCTTCATGCCTTTGAAATCTTTCCCTTCTTGCATACTGTTTCATTTTTTCCCCTATGGCAATCACTCTCCCCGTGCCTCGAAGAGTCCTTCACTCGTTGTCATCTGCTCTCGGTTTCATTCCTATCGGTTCTTTCTCTGCAGGATTCGACTCCCTCTTACTCTCGTACCATCTCGTTCTCCTCATGTTTCCCCTCACAGCCTTCTCGAACTGCTTCATCTTCCTTGGGTTTTACGTTCACGCTGGCAATGTCGTGGCTGATGTTTATGCTAGTTCGCTTATCGGTGTTGACTGTAACTCCTCCTTGCCCATGTCTACATTTACATAGACGTTGTCATTGCCTTGAGAGACTTAAAGATCCACATCGTTTCTCTACTTCTTCCGTCTGTCGTGGCCTGGCTCCTATGCTTCTTCCGTTTGTCGTGGCCTGGCTCCTATGCTTCTTCCTTCTGTCGTGGCCTGGCTCCTCTGCTTCTTCCTTCTAAAGCAGATGTCGAAACAGCAATTAAAAAAACGAAACCATACTCTGATACCAATTGTAAGGGTTTGGAAGAAAAAATGCTAAGGCGGAAGACGACGAAAAACCTGGTTGCGTTACCAGGAGAAAAAAAAATAAACTACAAATTTCATTTTTCATTTTGAATAATCACACCAAATATTTTACTGGACTAAAAGCTAGCATTAATACATTGGCATATGAGGTTCAATGCTTGAACAAGTTGTGTTTGGAGCGGAAAGAAGTAGAGGATTCTTTATGAAAGAAATGGAAGAAATTGAAGAGTTTGACTCTAGCAGATCAGAACTTGAGTCTATTTACACTACATTTCTACGTGTTAACATTGTTAATTATCTTGCATACCATATCCTCATTCAAATGATATATTGCTATTATGTGAACATGACATGTTATTGAGTTACATCCTTCAGTTCATTCTTTTATTTTTAATAATAAACATAAAAGAATTTTATAAAAATATAAAAGTGTGATTTTAACCTAGAAAAAATGATTGAAAATATGAATCATGTTTCTTAAATCAATGAATAGTTTAAGATTTAAACTAATAAAAATTTTGAGAGATCAAAAAAATGATTCTTATTTATTTGCTAAATAAAGAAGATGATTGAATAATTTGGATTCCTAAATATAATTTGAAATTAATATTAAAAAATTGTCTTAAAATAAACAAGCTAACATTCTATTTTATAGTAAAAAAATCTTAACAAGACTAATGCACATGTCTTCAATTGTTGAAGCTTGCAGAACACTCAAAAATGAATCACTTGTTCTTTACACGTAAATTTGTTTCAATGTGAACATGCATGTTAGAATAAAATTTTAAACATTTTTTTTTGATTCATCAAACATAAAAGTATGCCAACAGTCATAATAATTATTCTTTTTTACAAATTTTGAATCAATCAGAATACAATATATAATAAATAATTTTTTTCTATAATTGCTAGACTATTCAATGAAGTGTAATTAGAGCGAAGTGGTTTTCTTTAAAAAATAAACTACTTCAACAATTTCTTAGAAATTTCTTAAAATTTAAGGGTTATTAATAATTTACAAATTTTAGATTAAGTAACTTTAAGTGATAGTAAAAAATAACAAAAATAGAAATTGAAATAATTCCAAAGAAATAATCATAAATTAAAGGAAAGCATTAATCAACTAATGACATACATGTAAGAGAAGTTCATCATTAACTATTTGTATATCCCTTTTATAAATAATTTATGTTCTTGTTAATTCTATTAAGTATTTTATTATCATCAAAATAGAAATTTTATTGTGTTATTGACTTCTTGTCACGGTATTTTGTTTATTGATAATTAACACTAAGTACTTTTAATAATTTTTTGAAGTTTAAGTTTTAAATTTTAGATAAATAATGTTTGTATTAATGGGAAAACTTGAAGAAGTGCAGCATAAGAAAAATCCTATGAAAACCATTTTAGTTTTCCTAACAAACTATCAAAAGATACATTTTTGAATTAAATTTTTGGGACTTTAATTTTACTTTGATTAAAATGTTAAGCTTGACTGAAATATTTATCACAAGTCACAAAAGTTAAATTTTATTAAAATTAATCTTTTAAAAAAATCTTTAGGATTAAAAAACTTAATTCTTTTTTTTTTTTTGTTATCTTGAATTCATTTTATCTTTCTATTATATCTTACTATTTATTAAATAACTAAAATGCACAATTTAATTATAATAATAATTTAAAAAAAATGCTAATTAAAATAATACTAATTATTAATAAAAGAACCAAAGGTCTTTATAGCACCTAAAACATGCTGGCTATCATTAAGCGTTCTCGAATGCAAGTTCCAAAACTCATCGGTTTAGAATGATGCTAAGTACAACTACAAATATTTTTTATGGTCTTAGAATGGGTCAATACTCTCTTATCCACATATACAATTTGTAAATCGTCACTACTGGTTTGAGTAATGACCTTTTTTACAAACCATGGTGCAGTAAACCCAAAATAGAAGAAGAAGAATAAAAAGAAGAAGAAGATGATAAAGAAGCAAAAGTCAAAGAAGAGGAACTCGAAGAAGAAGAAGAAGAGGTGGAGGAAAAAGAAGAAGAAGAAGAATAAGAAAAGGAAGAAGATGATGATGATGATGAAGATGAAGAAGTAGAAGAAGAAAAAGAATAGGAAGAAGAAGAGGAAGAAAAAGGTAAAGAAGCATAAAGAAAAAGGAAGAAGAACTAAGAAGGGAGAAGGGAGAAAGAAGAAGGAAGAAGTAAAAAGGAAGAAGTAAGAAGGTAGAAGGAAGAAGAAAAAATGGGAAAAGTAAGAAGAAGAAGAAGAAAAAGAAGTAGATGTAGAAAAAGAGAATGAAGAAGAAGACAAAGAAGAG